>JAQPPZ010015218.1:0-26620 GCA_028583015.1 Wollemia nobilis | reverse complement strand
GCTACTAAATATTTTGTACTGAGGATATTAGGTAATAGGCACCAAAATATTATTGTGTAGTAGCCAAAAAAGAGTAAAAAATTACTTAAGTTTAGAAAGTATTAAATATCTTGTATCATGGAGCATCACAAGGGGGTACAAAAACCCTGTCACTTAGCAAGTGGTGTCAAGAGCGAAATTGATAACATATGAAGATTACCAAAGATTTGGTACCTCTACTAATAGCCTATGAGTTCTAAAATCCTATCAAGAAATAACTAACAATAAACATGAAAATGACTAAGTATAGAGGTTGCCAAACAATTTGTACTATTGATGCCAATAGCGAGAGTCCAAAATTTTATCTTCCAACAATAGGGTGATATTACAAAATATTGACCAAGTGATGAAGCTATCAGATACTTGTATGCTAAAATCAACTACATCTCCACTTAGCCAAAATTTTGCAAAATTTGACTAAGTATGAAAAAGAGTAAAAAAATAAGTTCTTAAAAGGGGCCGAATTGAAGAAGTAGGACAAACCATACTTTCTCATCTACCTATATTTGGAGTGCAAATATGAAAAGCACTACCAAATAAGAAGAAATTGAAATTTCATAAAAAAGGAGAAGTCGAGCGAGCCACAAATTTTTTTTTCCTTTGTATTAAACGCATAAATTAGAAAGCGCTGAAAAGCACCCAAAATGAGAAAGCATTGAAAAACACCTAAAATAGAGAAGCACTGATAATGGATAAAAACTAAATAAAAGCCATGTTTTCTTGTTCACTTTGTATTTAAAGTGTAAATATGAAAAGACAATGTTGAATAGAAAAGCACTGAAAGTGGGCCAAAACATAGAAGTGCTAAAAAGTGGCTAAAATAAAGAAGTTAATTAATTGAGATTTATTTTCCCTTTGTAATAATTTCCCAAACCTAAGAATTTTTAGCAGTTAACCAAGATAGAGAAGCATTGAAAAGCATCAAAATTGGATAAATTTTAGTGAGCCACACTTTCTTGTCTGCTTTGTATTCAGTGCATAAATCTAAAAAGTGTGAGAAAATATAGAAAACTGAGAAACTAAAAAATGTATGGTGTGTTTCTTAGCCTCATTTATTGATAGCACGTAAAACATAAAAGCATTGAAGAACAATAAGTCACTATAAAAGTGCAAAATGGACAAGAATTGACCAAAGGGTGAAAAATTGTGATTCTTTGTCCTCTTCACTATCATCACAAAAATTTGAAACAACGCTACACATGGTCAACTACAACCAAATTATTATCAGATCCACATTGGATATCAATCCCTTGTCTTCCATGTAGATTTTTTTGGTGAATTTTTGCATCCACAATTCAGAGAATAGGGGAAAGTTAAAATTTGACACCATAGAAGCCAAATCAGTGGTTATAGTATAGAACCTCATGATGAACTATATTTAGTTGCAAATCAAAAAACAAGAATGGATTGCAAGAACTAGTGATGGTGACGATGATCTTGACCCAAACATGGTTGCAAAAAATCAATAATATGTAGTTGGCTAGCACCATGAATAGAAAAGGATTGATAAAATCAAGAAAAAATCAAAATATTTGTAACACTTAGAAAGGAATATCATTGTAAAATATATAAATAAAGGCAACAACCTCCTTTCAATGGGTCGAATCTAAAGTTTTTTCTTGCACTATTGTGTATATTTGCTTCAAATTGATGAATAAAACATTACAAGGGATGTTTACCTCGAACTTGCACCTGTTTTGAATGGTTGACATAATTCTATGAATTTGCTTCTTCCTTTGTTGCTATGGTTATTCTATTCTATTATTTTGAATAGCTAACTTATTGTAGATGGATATAATTGGTCTTTGCATACATGCTTTTCAAGAATTTTATTTTTGTTAGTCAAGACATTGATCTTATTTTGTTAATTTTGATAATTAATGCTTTGGATGTTTGGAATAATTCTGTGAGCATGCAAAAGACCATTAATATTGTAATTGTAAAGTTTTTAATGTTGTTATTCCCAAAGGTTGCTTCTAAAATCTTAATTGTCAGGAATATTCTATGGACGTCTATGTTGTTAGCTTCACCTGTCCATTATTTATTCATACATTTCTAACCCTACCATTTCTATGCCTAAAATTTTTACTATTTGAGCTAAATAGAGTCAACATCCATTAAGTTGACAAGGTATACCAACCTTTTCTAGAGGTTGAATCAAAGCAATTTGATTCTTCCAATTTTTGGTATGGACTATGATTAGCGGGTGCTTACCTTTAAATTATTCAAGATGATGATCATAGTTCTAGCATTAGCTAGATGAAAAAATGGACTACAATAGTTTTTGGCATGCCTGGTGGGACCTCATCCATAGTAAATTATAATATTATGGGACTGATTACCCCTAGTATTTTTAAGGAATTCAGATTCTCCTAGAGACTCTACTAAGATAAAAAATTATATTTAACAATCGATCGTTGTTAAAGTTATAATGATCTATGTTAATAACTCAATAAAGATCATTCAAGAAGGTCAGGGATAGGTGAATTGCCTTGATCTATCAAGCGAAGAAGTTTGGGTGATATGGAAACTCTTCTAGGAAGAAATTTTAAAATTCATACCATGGATTTATTTACCCTCTAAAAATTACTTACCATATTCTGGGTTAGATGGCCTATCAAGACTATCCTCCATGGTACAACACAGGACGGTTGAATATCCCTATCTTCCATGAAATTTTGAATATTGCTTTAAAAAATCTATCTAGCTATCAAGGAAAAGAAAAATCAGTGAGAGAGCATTATCAAGATATAGCATGGTTGACCTTATTTTATGACATTGTGGCCAAACATATTGTAATTCGACTACTTGTATTGTCTTTAAAATGGAAAGTACTATTATGGTATAAACCCTTAGAAAAAAAAGCATTCACAATTGGATGGAATTATCCAAAGCCTTCATTAATGAGTTTGATGATCCTGAATATCCCTTTCTACTACTCACTTAGTTTTCATTTATGAAAGGTATCCTCAGGAAAGTCTTCTCGAGTTTAATATCTATTTCAAAAGCACATGAAGGTTAATACCCTAATAGTATCAACCTTCCCACCCCTAAGAATATATCTATTACATTCATACCATACACCTTGATATAAATATCCTTGTTCAACAATATAAAGAGAAGAGGTTCCCTTAGGTTTTCCAAGAGGCTATCTGAGCTGCAAATATGTTGATCACAATTGGTAAGCTTCCACCTAGAGATGTCAACTCTACCTTAAATAATAGATTTAAAGAAGAAGCAAAGGTAGGGTTACCCTTGGGAAGAAATAATGAGTTTCTCAACTACCACAAATATTATTGTCTCATAAGTTAGGATCCAGGTTCAATGGATAAATGCTCAAATTAGTGGGATAGAAACAAAGAATTATGTTCATTGGATGGAAAAGAACTCTGATATTACGATGAAGGAAAAGTTGAAAATAGATTATCTTTGATACCAGTTTTAACAAATAGCTTCATTCAATCATAATACCCACAGTAAAAGGAGCAAATAAGGAATTCGTGCCATGATCCAGATATCAATCATGGAATAGATAAATATAATTATCTCCAAAATCCCTTAGTTCATAATAAAGGTATCATTAAAAAGAAAAGGAAGATTTTGTTAGGAGTAAAACTGATGGGATTATTTTATTGATACAAATGAGTTACATATATAGGTAGAAGGCCTATATGATAAACTAACAAGTGTCAATATAAACTGACAAGTGTCAAAATAGAGGCATAGTGCACTTTAATTCTAACATTCCCCCTTAAAGTGCACTATCCTAACTAAAGAAAAAAACAAGTCAATATTAGGTAACATTCCCCCTTAATGTTGACTTCTCTAAAAGCAACCTATCATCCTCTTTTATTGCTGATTTGGTCTAGGCTCGTGCTCTTTGCGCTTGGTTCTCCAACTGTGAATAATGATAGATTCACTGTGTATACATATCATTCTATTGCCTCAGGTTTATCCATTTCCACGGGTCTATTGCCACTGGGATAGCCATCTAAGTGCCTCAGGGTCATCATGGATGCCTCAAGGTCAGCCACTTTTGGGTCTTTTGCCTCTGTAGGTCATCCTCAGAGGATGTTTCCTCTCATAGGTCATTGACTAGATCCACCATGAATATCAAATCCCTCATCATGGTGAACTCAATCTAGAAGGTGTCGGTCTCTACCAAAAATGCACCTTAATACAAAGGAAAAAATGAGCCATATAAGAGTGTCGGTCTCTGCCAAAAATGCACTCAATACAATAAAATGAGCCATTCATACAAATATGGAGGAGAAGAAGAAAGAAAAATAGAAGAGAATCTTCTAAAGTGTCTTCATCTATAGTCTTCAGAAGTAGATCCAAAAAAACCTCGGATAGAGTCTAGGGTGTCTATGTCTATAGTCCCTAGAATAAGTGTCCTTATGGTAGTCACCTCATATTATCGAAATGCATGGGTAACCAGCCCCTACATCCGACAAGTAGAAAGAGGAGAATACTAGATACTAGGTTCACTTACAAGTGCCTTGGAAGTGTCGGGTTCAACCGAGAGTGCACTCCAAGGTAGAAAAACTTTGAGTCTAAAAGACTCAATTGAAACAGCCTAAAAATTACAATATGACACCACGATTGTGTCCGTCACAAAAAACCGTTTCCAATGACTATAAATACCCCTATACTTGCACCATCAAAGGGGTCTTCATCATATGGAAAAACAACATGCCTCTCCTAGGCAGCAAATAAACATCACACTGTAGTGGCATCATCTGAAAAATACAATAAGGAGGCCATGTGGCCCTTCCACTCCCACATGGAAATGGAACAGGACCAATAAGGCCATCTTGTCCATCAATAAAGAACTTCACCGTGATTTAAAAAAAATAGGGGCCCATAAATCATGGGAAAAATAGGCCAATGTTCAATCTGTGGGAAATAAAAAAATCGTTTACAGATAACAATGATTTAAAAAATGCATTTGAGGCCATGTGTGTGTCGGCCAAAATGTGGGCCTCCATTAAAAAATACTTTTCCCCCGCAACATAATTAAGTGGTATGAAGAACATGTTACCACCATTCATAACAAAAATTAATGTTACCATATTAAGTGAGCAACCGCTCCACCTCACCAAGACCGAGGTGCCATCATGCGTAAAAACTGACGCAGAGTAAGGCTGTTAAAAAAGTTGTAGTCACATAGCAAGGGTGCTCAGTAGGCATGAGACTACAGAATGATGCCAGGTGGAGAGCAGTCCTCCTCGGCTAACGTGGTGCCATCTCCCCTCAACATCTGATAGCAGCATTGGCCTTTGAATTCGGTGCAAACGGGGAATAAACTTATGCAGCATCTTCAATATATCCACAATCTTGACAACATTTCTCCTCAAAAAACTTGTTGACCGTGCCACTAAAATTTTATTGAAATTACAAAGAATGACTACTATAATATCTTCAAAATCTGGTATAAATTGTGGAGGATGGCCGTTGTCCTCCCCTCTTAACGTTGGTGCATGCAGATCGCCAAAACAAACATCACTTCCACTTGCCTTGATTCATCACAACTTCTCTGTGTTACGCACAACACTCTGAATCTCCGTAGTCACTATAGAAGCACATAATCCACCATTCTATCCCTAAAAAATAATAAAGAAAATTGAAGGCAACATGAGAAAAACAAGGGCTATTTTGGAAATGCATTTTGGTTCATCCACAATATTGTAGGCTTGATGAAAGTAGCTAAAAAAATAATCTGGGCTTCCCACAACCATTTACCAATGACTATAGCACACTCTGAATCTGCAGGATCTAACTTCAATTAAACAAGAAAATAAAAATCTCACCGTATAATGCAGGAGTCTCCATGATCAATGCAAATAGAAACTTCTTCAATATTTTTGTATTGCCAAAATATGAACTGCTGCATGCATGATCATCTCAATAGAAGGTGGTGCGATATTAACTAGCAGTGCCAGATATTACCATAATCTTTCTTCGACATCAACGGGCTGAGAATTGTTACTGAAAGCACGAGGATACGAAAACAAAAAGGAATATGCCACAAGAAAGAACAAGAAAGAACATATACGAATTGACACAAGATAAAAGCAATATGAAATATGGTAATCTCTTTATTGATACGCTTTTTAAGTTGTGTTACAATACGTCTCCTTCCTTTTTAGGGGATAGGAGCGTCAAATATGTTTCTTATCACAACATCCATGGATAGCAATCCTTCTTCCGCGTGCCCACATGTAAGATGGGCGGACCAAAACATCACCGCCGCTTGTGTATATGATTGTTTATTCCTTCCTGCTCCTCTGATGTCAGAAACCTGCGTTCAAAGAAACAGAAAATATTAGTAGCACCTGCAGATAGAATAAAGCATGTATTTCCCAAGGCCTACTGTCAATATATGCATGAAAATATTAAAACGATAATCAAATGACCTCGGATTGACCTGAAATTTTGACAGAAGCATAAATATGTTATCAGAAGACCACTGCAAAAAGAACAGTTAGAAATTCCTCACATATTTGTATTCGCTCCAGGGTGGGACGAATAGGCCTACAAGAATTTGTCAGAAAGCACCCTCTTCAATGTCCTGCTTAGGAAGCTCCAAATGACCTGCAAAGTTGGGGTTAGCTAATTGGGGGTGTTTTGGGAAGACCCAGATGGTCAGATTTCTCCAATTTGGCCTCTAGGACCCAGATTTTGCTGGTGCCATCTGCAAGTTAGTGAAGGCGGGAAATGACAAAAACCTGGTCAAAATTGCTCAGAATGAAATGAAATTTAAACTGTAACCTATTTAACATATCTAGAATAAAATGCAAAAGAAAAACTAGAGAAATATATCACAGATTTCTAATCATCCCGGGGTGGGGCGAATAGGACTGTGATAGTTTGGGGAGCGCCTGGGGGTAGGACGCCCACCGTTTGGGACACTGTTTCGGCACCAATCCACTTGGGATGGGTCCAAAACTGATTATGGGGTGTTGTCGACAAATTTTGTGGATTTTTGTGGCCAAAAATTGGGTTTTGGGTCCGGATTCGTGCTTCCAATAGTCACCCAATAACCTCCCTTTCGAATGAGAGATTAAGGATGTGAAGGCACAAATCGCAAGTAGGTATGTAAATTGGCAGCACTTCGTTGCTCAAATGCTCCTTCTCTGTATATCTTTTGGGTGAGAAAACTCACCAATTTATAGACCTTAGGGTCTCTCTATTTGAATTGCGCATGCGAGGGCGCCACTTGAGTTGTTTTCCTATTTTTAGAGAAAAGCTAATTCCCTGATTTAGAATCTCCTTGCATGAGGTTTCTAAAATAAAGACATTCATAACTGAAGTCTCTCTTCTTGAATAAAAGCTATTCCTCGCAATTGCATGGCCTGAAGCCTCAGTTAACTGGCGGAGTTACCGAGGTTTGACTTTTTGCCAGTCAAACTTGCTATTCGCCTCACCCTAGGGTGAATGCTGCTATTCGTCCCTGGGTGGGACGAGCAGAGAGCAAGGTGCCAAAAAGGTGCCAAATTGACCTCTGACCTCTAAAACTTCTTTTGGAAGTGGTTAGGACCACTGTTTAACCTCTGGGGGCTGCCCTAGGGGCTGTGTGTGTCAATGCGATCAGCGCTTGTTGTCACATAATCGGATTGGTGCTGTTTTGGTGTCTATAGATGCCCCTTTTTGGGAAGCACTGTGCAAGGCGCAACATCGAGCAAAAATAGATAACCAAAGCACTAATGATTAGGGTTTCTCAGTAACCTAACCAACTCTTGATGCCCCAAGTATGGAAAGGGCATGCATTCTTGAATCCTTGCTTCTGACGAGCTAAGGAACTTAATTCAAGTGTTAACCTTGTTCGGTGAGGTGTTACTTGAGCTTGGACATTGATCAGTCATGAATAGGCAAAGGGCGCAACCTTTTGTCTGTGGGAACCTTGAGTTCATGATTCATGAATGCCAAGTGTTTGATCAGCTTGTGATTATTGCTTGTTTGCTGCCCCAAGTAGGGGCGCGATTGTCTTTGTCAATGATCCTTTGAATGCGTGTCATTTCCTTGATTGGGTATGTTGTTGTTGATTGGCGACTAAGTGTGACTACCCCCTCAAGCGACGAATCGATGAGGGAATGACCGACATGAGAAAAGCGATGAGTCGCTTGACCCAAGATGACTTAGGTAAGGGTGCCTTCAGTTGTTTACCATTGAATGCGAAAGCAGTTTCCGAACATTCTGACCTATTTTTGGTGGGTGTGAACCCTTTTTGTGACGCATTTTGGAGCTGAAAGTGTCAAAAATTTGTCCTCCTGCGGAGCGGTCCGGCTATGGTAGCCTTCTTAGGGAGTAGGATAGTGACAATTTGTAACCCCAACGTCTATTTTGGATGCCAAGAATGTCAGGCGCAAAAGCGCCTTCGTTCGGCAATGTTATTGCTATTTTTGGATGGGTTTTGACCCGTTTTGGTGACGCCGTTTGGGGATGAAATTCTCGAAAATCCGTCTTCCCGTGGAGCGGTCCGGCTATGGTAGCCTTCTTAGGGAGTAGGATAGTGAGGATTTGTGACCCCGACATCTATTTTGCATGCCCGAAATGTCAAGTGCAAAAGCACTCTTATCGGACACTTTTAGGGCTTGTTTTTGGTGCATTTTGTGCATTTTTTTGCTGTTTTGAAATTTTTGCTCTGTATTCGTCCCTGGGTGGGACGAATTCCTATTTAGTATTCGTCCCAGGGTGGGATGAGCGCTAACCAGAGCGCTCATCCCAGGGGGAACGAGTACAGGCTCAAAAAGCCTATTTAAAGGCCAAAACTGAGTTTTGGGCTCATTTGCATTTGTTTTTCTTGGCGATTTGGAGCTCTGAGGAGGAGAAGGTCAATTCTGCGAAGCGAAGCACTGCTAAATTTTTCTTGCGACCATGAGTGCACACACTAGATCGAGCGGCGGAGCCGAAGCGATACCAGTGAGTGCCCTTCCTCTTTATTATTTTGTGTTGCAATTGGAAAACTACAGTTTGCTTATTTCTTATGTTTTTTTGTTTTTTTGTTTATTTTGTTGTTTTAAGGTTAAAAATGAAACCCTAGTCTATGAAAATTAACACTTAGTTTAAAACTTAGTATAACCCTAGTCAAACAAAGATCAAAATTTAGTTGAAAACTGAGCTAAAAAACTTAGTTTAGAACATAACTTAAAACCTCGCTTAACCCGAATTGAACAAAGTTCAAAACTTAGGTGAGAAACGTAGGGTAAAACTGAACGTAAAAACGTAGCTCAACCCTAGTTATTTGTTGTTTTTGTGTTTTTAATTTTCTAGTTTAGAGTTAAAAACCCTAGGTCTGAAAAATTATTTTGTGATTGTTTTTTGTTTGTTTTTTAATTGATCAGTTAGAGTTAAAAACCCTAGAACTGACCAATGATTTTTTTTATTTTTTTGTTAATTTATCAGTTAGAGTTAAAAACCCTAGATCTGACAAATTATGTTTTGTTTTGTAATTTTTTTTGTTGTTAATTTATCAGTTAGAGTTAAAAACCCTAGATCTAAAAAATTAGGTTTTTGAATGTTGTTTTTTTTTAATTTATCAGTTAGATTTAAAACCCTAGAACTGACAAATGATTTTTTGTTTTGTAATTGTTTTTTTTGTTAATTAATCAGTTAGAGTTAAAAACCCTAGATCTGAAAAATTAATTTTGAATTTTGTTATTACTATTTTGTTTTTGTGCTGTACATTTTGCTGCATTGTTGTATATTCAGTGTTAGTGTTGTACAATTTTTTCATTGTTTTAATGTTTTTATGTTGTTTTCTTTTGCAGGTTGTGAAGAGCCGGTACCGGGTGCCCACTATGTTCACTGAAGCACGTGCGACGCTGACTTTGGCTGACTGGGACTGGCTTGACGCCCTTGGGCTCAAGCAGGTGACTCGACTGGAGCCGGTGGTCGGGGATCGGGCCTATCTGACGGCCCTGATCAACCTGTGGGATCCCCGGACCAATACCTTCCATCTCCCAATAGGGGAGATGACGGTGACCTTGGAGGATGTCTATCGGATTCTTCGGATTCCAATAGATGGACTGTCGATCCGGACGATGCCGTGGGATCGGAGGACAACAATATTGATACGCTATTTCGGGCATGGGGAGGAGTTGGGTGTGGAGAGCCCCATGGAGAGGGCAGAGAGTGACTGCCATATTGGTGGCATACTGGTTCGATGGTGGCTAGAGAAGGGTGTGTTGGGAGTGAGGCACGCATTACTCATGGGCCTCATTTCCAACATGCTGCTTCCCGACTCTTCAGGTGCGAGGTTCCCGTGGAACCTGCTAGAGGTGGTGTTTCGATTGGTGGAGTGTTCGATAGATGCTTCGATGATTATGAGATGGGGATAGACTCTGCTGGCATAGCTCTATGATGAGTTGTACGAGGTCCACTACCGAAAGCGAAAGGGGATTAGTTGTAGCTACTTGTTGCAGTGTTGGGCTTGGCAGCACATAGCAGTGGAGAGGCCGACGGGGCTGCCCTGGATGACTCGAGTGGAGATGGTAGACTGAGAGATTGGATACGGGGTACTATGGTGGAGGTCGAAGGAGCAGGGTTAGAGTCGATGATGGGCAGGTGTCGTAGGGCACTATGCTGATGCCTTCGCTCGGCTTACTCTAGGGGAGGTGTTCTGGCGCCCCTACTAGGACTGTCTAGCCTGGCTTGAGGTTGGAGAGTGGCTCCGATGGGTATGGAGGGGGTGGTGGCTGATTGGGCGGCATGGGACTGAGTAGGAGTTCTTCCCATATGGTTGGGTGACCCGATAGTTTGGGGTGCGCTAGGGGTTGCCTGGTGAGCCCATGGTCTATCGGCACTAGGGGGGGTTGCACCACTTGGCGAGGATTCAGATATGGCTATTGACATCCCATATGTGGATGACATCGGGGTTACTACCGAGTATGAGCAATGGTGGACTCTAGGGGGTGTAGAGCTGGTAGCAATAGGGGAATGAGGGTACAGAGGCACCAGATGAGGGTTGGGGTGTTCCGCATGATGATGTAGACATGGTGGAGGTTGAGGATGTTGGAGGGGAGTTTGGGGTACTGGATCAGCCGGAGATGCAGGACGTCCTGGAGCAGTGGGAGCTAGAGCAGGCTGCTGTCCCGGATTTGCCTATGCCTCAGGAAGTTTGGAGGATGTGGAGGCAAGACATGGCACTGAGATAGCATGATTGGAGGACCTACTATGGAGATGAGATGGGGAGCTGGGAGAGGCTTTGTAGGAGAGAGATCTCCTGCGGACTCAGCTGGTGGAGCGGGAGAATGCATGGGCTGCGTCCCACGGTAGGAGGGGGATACCGATGTTGCTCGAGAGAGGGATCTCCTACGGATGCAGCTAGCATAGCGCGATGACGTAGTAGCTTACTATCATCGATGGGAGGTAGAGTGGGTTCGACGGGAGGTAGAGTGGGGTCGATGGGAGATAGAGTGGCATCAGGAGGTAGATTGGCATTGACATCAGATGGATATGGAGGGAGAGATTATCCACCTTGGTGGGTGGATACCTGAGCCCCCTGGAGGTGGCTCTTCACATCGGATGAGAGACAATGATACTGAGCAGTCAGCATCATCCCATCGCAGGCGGCTAGATGAGGGGGGACTAGTGGGCATGATGCAGGGGTGAGCAGTAGTCGCCTGAGAGGTCCCATAGGACCCACACCATGGGGGGTAGTTCCCGTCGCACCGATCCTGCGTGATCATGGTGGCCGACGCCCTAGGCTTGGGGGTTTTTGAGTTTTTGGCTTTTGTTGCGGGGTCAGAGGACCGGTTCATTGTAGCCTATGGGCATTTTTGATGATATATATACAGATGACTCTTTTTTGGTGTTTATGCACTTTTCATGGTTTGTTTTTATGTACATGTATTTACATTGATGTATGCAAATGCTATTATGAATGCGATGTTTCTAATTTGTATGATGTATGCATATGGAATGAATGAAATGAGTTGTTGATAACTTGTCGATGCACCATAGATTGTGCAAGATTTGACTGACTTGTTGTACTAATGGGATGACTTTGTGGAATGACTTTGCATGTGAAAACTTTATTTTTGTATTTTGCATATTTTCTGATGGTGATGTATGGAATGAAATGTACCAGTTGTTTTAAAATGTAGTTAAGCTTTTCTGAGATTCAGATATTTTAACTAACTAGCCAAGACTGTACATTTATCTCGCAAGACTTTTGAACAAGGTATAAATCCGACTTGAATTTAACCAAGTTATTTCACATCCCTGTGTGTGCAATTGAGTTCGTTTATGTGGTATTTGTCAGGATACCGCCACTGCTAGATAGGCTATCAACCAAACCTGTACTGAGGATCACCTAATTAGCTCCACTAACTCCATTGTTGTATTTAGTAAGATTAATCCATGAGACAATCTAAGGTACCATAAGCTAGCTCATCCACATGCAAACATTGGTCTATGCACACACAAAGCTAATGTGATAGACATATCGTCATGCGGTTAGGATACCACCATTGCTAGGTAGGTTGTCCACCAAACCCGTAATGAGGATCACCTAGATGGTTTTCAAATGCTGAGAATTCCAGAGATTCAAGTTCAGGTTGTGTGTTTGCTCAATGGTTTAGGATACTTGCTCGTCTATATAGTGATGAAAATCACTATTTATTTTTCTCTTTGTTTTTCTTTTTGAGCAAGGATTTTGAATAGTGGTGATAACCACTGTTATTTGATTTTGTATTTTGAGCTTTGTAAGGTTGAGCTTGTAAGTTTGTGGCTTATGAATGGCCTTGATCCTGTTGGCCTTGGGGATGACTACCCATCCTTGTTCAGGGACGTGTAGTATGAATCCTTACGACTTTGGGAACCAAGGGGATGATGGAGATTATGAAGTAAGGGCATTGATCTTTTAGGCCTTGGGGATGACTACCCATCCTGTTCAGGGACGTGTAGTATGAATCCTTACAACTTTGAGACCAAAGGTGAGTGGAGATGGTTGTGATGATGGTTTGTTGGAATTTTTTTGAATGGCGTTTGATCCTTTTAGGTCTTGGGGATGACTACCCATCCTTGGGATTATACTACATCCTTGGAAAGGACGTGTAGTATGAATCCTTACAACTTTGGGGACCAACGGTGATTGGGATTTTTGGTAGTGGTGAAAACCACTATTTATTATGGGGAATGGATGGGGAAGAGCTCATCCTTTTGTCAATTCTCAGCATTCTGGAACCATTCGCATAGGGGGATGAACAGGCTAATCTTTCACCTATGGTACCCTAGACTGCTTTGTAGGTTTCTCTTGCATTCACACAACTTAGGAATTATTTTATGTGTTTTAATTTGTGTTGGGATGCTACGTAACAAGGCGTGATCCAAGTAAAACTTTCCCGTGTAAAATCTGTTTAACTTTGTACAGTTTTTGGCTAGAAATTTAAAGACAACTGAATGACGAAAACCCTATATACATTAGGAGACAACTGACTAATGCTAAAAAAATGGCGATGGTGTTATTCTAGATGTATGCGTTTATAAAATGGATTTGATGTGGAAAATGATGGAATTGCCAAGTAATGATAGTCTATGGTGCTTTTGACTTGTATGACCTAGCAAATATGCAATGTATGGATGCGATGCCTAATGCAACCTATATTTTTGTATTTTGATTTTTATGAGTATGCATGAAATTGAAATGCAATTTTTTTTGTTATTTTTGATGATTTTATTGTTTTTGTTTGTTTTTGAATATTTATTTTGACCAAGCGGTTATGGTAACCCTTGGAGCTTTTGGTGTTGACCAAAGGGTTTATGGATACCTTTGGAGCATTTTGGGTTGACCAAGCGATTGTGAGAATCCTTGGAGCTTTTGGTTTGACCAAAGGGTTTATAGATACCTTTGGGGCATTTTGGGTTGACCAAGCGATTGTGAGAATCCTTGGAGCTTTTGGGTTGACCAAAGGGTTTATAGATACCTTTGGGGCATTTTTGGGTTGACCAAGCGATTGTGAGAATCCTTGGAGCTTTTGGGTTGACCAAAGGGTTTATAGATACCTTTGGGGCATTTTGGGTTGACCAAGTGATTGTGAGAATCCTTGGAGCTTTTGGTTGGACTATGGCTCTCTAGATGTGGAATGGCCTCAAATGACTGATGTTCAAGGGTTCTGTTTCCTTGATTCCTTCAAGAGAGGCAAGCCGGTATGTTCCAGGTCCTATTCTACTATCAATGACATAAGGACCTAACCAGTTTGCCATGAACTTGTCCCTTAGATGGGATGGCAAATTAGAATTCTGTTGGTTCTCTTTTAAGACCAAGTCACCAACCTAAAATTCCCTTAGGTGGACCTTCATGTTGTATGCTTTCTTAAGTCGCTCTTGATAGATACGCAAATGCTCGAGAGCATTGACGCGTCATTCATCGAGCAACGTCAGTTGGTCTAACCGGGCCTACCGATGCAGTGTCATCATCGATGAACTCTTGCATTGAAATGCGTAGGGAAGGGATTTCCAACTCAAGAGGCATGACTGCCTCGGAGCCATACACCAACGAAAATGGAGTTGCCCCAGTGGGCATCCGAATGCTAGTGCGATAAGCCCATAGGGCAAGCGGGATCTGAATGTGCCAATCCTTATGACTGTCTACGACTGTCTTTTTGAGGATGGCGACTAGCATTTTGTTTGATGCCTCTGCTTGCCCATTTGCCTACGGATAATAGGGTGTTGAAAAACTATGCTAAATTTTGTACTTTGTGGTCAAAGCACGCACATATTTATTCTTGAATGACGTCCCATTATCCGACAGGATCTTGGATGGAATACCAAAATGACATATGATGTTATGCAAAATAAACTCCGCAATGCGGGATCCAGTCGTAGAGGTTAGCGAAATTGCTTCCACCCACTTGGTGAAGTACTCTATGGCCGTTATGATGAACGTGTGATGACCGAACGATGCAGGGGAGATCTTTTCGATTAGATCGAAGCCCCACTACGAAAAAGGCCAAGCCGATTGGATCGGCTGCAAGGCCTGAGAAGGTACGTGTGTCAAATTAGCATGGTGTTGACACTTCACGCACTTCTTTACATATGCACAACAATCTCGCTCTAAAGATGGCCAATAATAGCCCATGCGAAGAATGCACTTTGCGATGGCCATACCACTGAAGTGGCCACCACATGTACCATCGTGTGCTTGGGTGATCGCCCAAGCGGACTCTTGCTGGTCCAAGCAATGGAGGAGGATTCCTTCATAGCTTCGATGATACAAAATGTCTCCTAACAAGACATGTTTTGCCGCTTTCTATTTAAATGATCTTTTCATGGCTTGTGTCAATCCAAGTGGGAGGTTACCTAGCTTGAGGTAATCCCTAATGGGTGTGTACCAATCCTGCTGATCAGAAACCTCGATAGTATGAATGACCAATCCCTCTTGAAGTCCATCCCTAGCAAAAGCTGAGCGGGAAAGAACTTGTAAAAATAGCGTTGTGTTGCTATTAAGAGGGGTCGGGGAGAACAAGGACCCCCAGTTGGCTCGAGTCAGACAATCATGGATTCGAGAGAACCTATCCTGAGATGGTTCAATCTGGATCAGGTGGATTCCTGGCATTAGGTCGAGCTTGCACGCTCCATCATGGATTGCGATAATGTTTTAACCTGAATGGTTGTCATTTCACCAGAAGGGTCTTGCGGGATTAGTGACCCCAAGGAGGCCATAGTATCCGCAAAATGATTCGATGATCGAGGGAGTGCCTCGATGTCATACCATTCAAGTTGTGCCAAGAATTTGTCCACAAGGGCTTTGTAGGCCTGCAGAACTGGACATTTACATTGGAATATCCCCTTGACTTGATTGACAATTAACAACGAATCACCAAAGATGTTTAAACGTTTAATGTTCATGGTGATTGTTGTCTGAAGACCTATGAGCAAGGCTTCGTATTCTGCATTGTTGTTGGTGCACGGGAAGTCTAATTTAAATGACAGAGGCATTGGAGCCCCTTGTGGAGTGAAGAATACAATTCCCGTGCCACCTCCTTGCTCACATTTAGAACCATCAAAGAATAGGGTCATGTCAGCCTGTGACTCAGGCTCATCAGAATCTGGCGATTCTGAAACATGAAAAACCCCATCATCCGGTAGTTCTATGGTCAGAGGCTGATCGTCTTCAAGAGGAGCCTCTGCCAGTTGATCGGTGATGACTTGACCTTTTATGGATTTTTGTCCAATGAATTCTATGTCAAACTCCATCAACAACATGATCCATTTTACCGTGCGGCTACTATGATAAGTATGACTCATCATGTATCGCAATGGATTCTCCTTAGACACAACATACATCGTATTGCTGAGCATGTAGTGGCATAGCTTTTTGGTAGCAAACACCACTGCCAAGCAGAGCTTCTCAACGTATGCATAGTTAAGTTCATAACTGACCAGGGTGCGGCTAAGATAGTATGTAGCCTGTTCTTTGTGTAGTTCATTTTTCTGGGACAGCATGGCGCCCAGTGCCACCTCAGTAGCTGAGATGTATAAATAGAATGACACTCCTGGTCTAGGTGGTGCCAATACTAGCGGCGAAGCCAAGTATTGTTTAATGTCATCAAAGGCTGACTGGCACTCGTCATCCCAGTGAAATGTTACCCCCTTATGCAATAATTTATTCATGGGTCGGCACTTGTCAGATAGCTGCGCTATGAAGCGCTTGATCGACGTGACCTTTCCCTGTAGACTCCTGAGCTGCTTGATGGTAGTTGGGGGAAGCATTTCAAGGATTGCCTTGACTTTGTGTGGGTCTACCTCGATTCCTCGTTTAGAGACTATGTAACCCAAGAGCTTTCCAGATGTGATGCCAAAGACGCACTTCTTGGGGTTTAGTCTGACTTTATGCTCCATGAGGCGATCGAGGATCTTGCTTAAGTCATCGAGATGATCTGGGCACAAAAGAGATTTGGCCAACAAATCATCCATGTAATCCTCCAAAGTTTTGTGCATGTAATCATGGAAGATGTACGTCATGGCACGTTGGTAGGTGGCGCCAACATTTTTAAGGCCAAAAGGCATGACCTTATAACAAAATGTCCCCCAAGGCATTGTGAATGCCATTTTTAGTTGGTCCTCGGGATTGATACGAATTTGATTGTATCTCGAGAAACCATCCATGAGGGAAAGCATTTCATGGCCCATTGTAGCATCTACCAATGCGTCGATGCTCGGCAAGGGAAAATCATCCTTAGGACTCACTTTGTTTAGATCTCAAAAATTGATGCATATGCGAATCCTCCCATCGAGCTTCTTGACGGGAACCATGTTAGACAACCATGGCGGGTAATCCACGCAGATGACAAACTATGCATCCAACAACTTTTGTAACTCATCTTTGACCATTAAGGCCACTTGTTGGGTGCATCTTACGTAGTTTTTGCTTTACTGGCTTGACTGTCGGATCAAGCGTTAGATTATGCGTGACTAGCTACGGGTCTAGTCCCGACATGTCTTTGTATGACCATGCAAAAACCTCCTTCTTCTCTTTGAGAAGGGCAATGTAGTCGGCTTGCTCTTCGGGGGATAGACTTACCCCCAGCTTGATGATTTGCAAATTCATTGGATCTGAGCCGATGTCTACGTCAGTCATCTCCTCGACCGACATGTGGGACCCGTCCTCCAACTGGTGTGGAGTTGGGATCAAATGGATATCATTTGCTGAATTTAGATCATCGTTTGGAACATCAGGTTCCTCTTCAGCATGGAAGACATCCTGAGTCTGTCTTGGGGTGAAATGGAACATTCCTCCGCAAGGCCAGTACTCTGATGGGGATGGTGGTGTGTCAACGTGATCCCAGTCGATAGCATCTAGATCTAGATACAATGACCATGTCGGGTCGGTTGGATCATGGATGGGGGCGGTTAAATCAATGGAGATCATGTTGATGAAATGATTATGGTCTCCATTACCATGGGTGTTGTAACTCGGACATCCTAGATGATCTTTGTGCTTCGGATCTGGCTCTGTGGGCACTGGCACAAATGGATCAGCCCTATGCACGGAGACAAAGACAGGGTCCACCCTAGGCACTGATGGTTTGATAGGGTCTCCAGGCGGAAGATGCTCTCTGTGTACCTAGAGTGGCGGGTGCAGTAATTGCTATAACTACACCGGGTTGAGGTGCCACCTATGTCTTGGACCTATGTGTAAATGTTCAAACATGTCATCTATGTCCAAAGGGTATCGTTGTTGCATCTGTCGCATATGATTGAGATAAGCCATCTCAGTTTCATCTTTCGAATCACTGTCAGAGATCCAAAAGCCTTCGTTGGCTCCAACAGCTGCTTGCGACATATGAGGCTCATCTTGTTCGAGCAAATTAATGTGGTCCCATCGAGGTTGTTCCGCTCTCTATGGGGGGACCTGATTCTCTTGAGGTGGCATATGCTCAAATGGAGCATCCAATGGGAACATTGTCAGGAAGCTTTCCTGATCATCATTCATGGGATATACTTGCGAATGATTGCTATCAGACTCGAAAGGATCCCAAGGTGCTACCTCGTACTCCGACTCATCCTCTGAAGACCCTTCTTGGTCTTGTCCATATCCCTCTTGTGGGTGAGTCCTTGAATTTTCTCCTTGTTCGACCGAAGGGAAAGGGTTGTTATGGTCAACAAGGTTGGTTGTTAGCAATGGGAGATAATCTCCCAATGTATAGTTTGTGTTAGGATTGGCATATGGATCTGATGCCAACCCATCCTTGTTGCCTATCCCTAGGCCTTGCATGTTCTCCACCAAGATGTCTAGGGGCAAGGGGTGGTTGAACCCTACTCCTGACTTGTCATACGACATTTGATATCTCGGTTGGCAAAGAACACGCACTCCTTGCTCATACCTACCCAACCCATATCCATGCCAATTGCATTGGCCAAGATATCTTAAAGCAAAATCAGGGTTGGATAGATAGTTGACATCCTCAACAAAGGGCTCTTCATCTTCATCTTCTTGCATACAAATCTCAACGCCATTATCCAGGCCCCCATAAACAAAGTTTGTCTGATTGGGTGGGTAGCCTAAAGGAACCACAGAGCCGATGGGGAGTCGAGGCCTCCCCATGTCTTGCATGGACTCAAGTGTGGGCGTTGCTATAATGTTCCTCACTAGATACTCCCCAGGCCCGTGCTGGCCATTTCAATGGTGACCGTTGGTGGTTGAGGGGAAGCGAATGGGAGTCCTTCCTGAGTCCACTCCATGTGGGGTGAACTAGGCATCTCGACTTCCATTCTGCTAGGCATCTCTTCTGTCGAGATGGTTGAGACTAGAGGTGGTTCCTCTTCTATGGGTTTCTTTCCCTTGTCCTTGGATGTGGCCACCGTAGGTGGCATCGTTGTTGAAGGACTAGCGGAAGAAGATGGACCCGACTGAGGACTCGATGGATTAATCACTGGAGATGCCTATGGAATCGGACCCTGTTGAGATGGATTCAACTAAAAATCCAAATGTGTTGATGGAAGAGTCGATTGCGGCATGAATTGCACTGTATTGCAGTATTTGAAGGGCTCCAAGTCCGTCGGGACTACATGCACCTGTCCTTCAAATGTATACTTTAGGCACTGATGAGCTATTGAAGGGACACACTTCATGTCCCGAATCCAAGGCCGGCCCAACAAGATATTATAAGCCATCTCACCTTCCAAGATGTGGCACAATGTATGAATAGTCTTTTGTCCCACTTGGATAGGTAGGACAATTGTGCCAACTGTCGAGCAGATTGCATCATTGAATGCTCGCAGTGTGTAAGTGGAGGCCACGATGTGAGATGCTGGCAACTTCAAATGTTTCAGTGCTACTGTAGTGATGATATTACTAGACGAGCCAGTGTCCACCAACACTCTCTTATACGGAATCCCATTGACCCATGCAATAACGTGCAGGGGTGGATCCACCACATCACCAGTCACTATTTTCAATTCATCTTCTCTAAAGGTGATGACTGGTTCTATACATTGTTTTACATGCCCCACAAAATTGTTGAAAGAGTTCGCTTCATGGGGCTGTAGCTCGATTGCTTTTAAAATCTCCATTAGAGCCTCTCGATGGGGCGCTGATTATTGAATTAGCTCGTATATGGAGAGCCTAGCCGACGTGGTCCTTAGACTTTGGGTAAGTCTAGTTCGAATCGTGGCCACTGGTCTAGGCGGGGGAAGTTGCGTAGGGTGTTGTTGAGGTTGTGACATCGATGGAACCTCTCTTGTGGCTACCGCGGGTGCAGCTCCTGGGTACTTCTTGTTCCTAGTCACTATGCTTATCATCCCTACATATCCCTGCATAGGGCAATTCTGTTGCACTTCATTGACTTGAAGAGGTTTTTCCGTGCCTCATGGGTAGGCAAGGGGTCTCTGAATACTCCCATATGTTGGTTGTTTGGCGCTACGGGGTTGTCCACCGCCAATGTCTTGTTGTCAATGAGATCTTGTACCAAACCTTTGAACTTCCAACATGCGTTAAGATCATGTCCCTTACGCCTATGGAACCTATAGTACAAATCCTCTCGATACCCCTTAGGCTTCGGTGCATTGGGGTCTATAGTTTGAATCTCTGGAAGGTTGATCAAGTTCGCCATTGACAAGCGGTCAAACAGAGAATCCCTGGACTCTGTGTAAGGAGTAAATTGTCGCCTAGGGCGACGCTACTGATTTTGCTCCTGCCTTTGGTTTTCTCTCTCATAGTTGTTAGGAGGCACCGCCTGATAGTTAGCCTTTTGAGGTTGTGTTGCTTGTGCAGGCTTAGGGACGTTGATGGCAACCTGATTAACCGCAGCAGGTTTTGGTTGTGTGGTCCCTGGTTTAGTGTTCTTTGTCCATTCTTTCTTCTTAGGTTTGGCAATCTCGCCATCCTGTATCTTAATCTCCTCAATGACTCTGGCTTGCGCCAGAGCTTCCTCTAAACTGGCATATTGTTGCAGCTGCAATAGCATGGAGATTGATCTCAAACAACTTTTTGAGAACATTTGGGTCAGATCTGACATGGGAGGGAGGTAAGGCAGCTTCGAAAGCAACGTCCTCCATCGGTTCCCGTATGCCACCATGGTCTCTTCCTCATACTGCTTGAGGCTAGCTAGGTCACTTAATGATGCCTTCTTCTTAGTGTTGAAGGTGAAGCATTCGAGGAACGCGTCCACTAGCTGATCCAAGTTACTGATGCTATGTTTCGGTAATTGGGTGAACCAATCCGAGGCAGGGCCTACGAATGTGGTTATAAATGTTCTTAATAACAAAGCATCATTGTCCTGAATACCAAAGCACTGGCTCAGGAATCTAGTCACATGCTCTTGGGCATCCTCCTCCCCTCTAAAGAGTGCCAACTGGGGTAGCTTAAAGTGTTTCGGGTATGGAGGTGCCGGCACTGATGGATGCACAGGATGACTACGGAGTTGGCGTAAAGTGGGCTTTTGGGGCCCAGAAGTCTTGATCTCCATAGACTCTAAGCGCTCTAGCAG
Source organism: Wollemia nobilis (assembly GCA_028583015.1). Taxonomy (NCBI): domain Eukaryota; kingdom Viridiplantae; phylum Streptophyta; class Pinopsida; order Araucariales; family Araucariaceae; genus Wollemia; species Wollemia nobilis. Next base: position 5,144 of record JAQPPZ010015218.1, on the reverse strand, counting down.
TGCTTTATATGCATCAGAGGATTTAATTTCTTCCTCCTTAGTTTGCTCCCATTGTGGGTTGCGGGGAACTTGAGGCCTATTGAGAGGTAGCTGGATAGCACCCCCTCTGCCTTGATAGAGCATTTCAGCCCACTCTTCTTCTTGTTCATACTCCTCATAGGCTTCTTGAGGAGTGCTTGGCCGAGACCTATACACATGGGTGGGTGCCCACGGAGGGTGCCCATCATTGTTTCGGGGAGTGGCCTCCCGCTCAGGTCTAGGAGGTCTCGAAGGCAATACTTGATAAGGTCACATGGACCTCTCTCGTACCAAGGGGTTATGCCTCTCATACACTTCTACTTTATGCGCGCGAGGGATTGGAACCTTCGCAGGCACATTGTTATGAAGCAATTCGGCTGTCTGACGTTGAATGCGCTCTTTGTTAAGCTGACAAAGATGCTCTAACTGTTCTTGATCTTGCCTAAGCTGCATGATTTGCGCTTGGTGGGTGGCATGTTTGGCAATTGCCAAGTCACTTTGTTCTGTCGTCTCTTGTTTAGGAAGCCTAGATGCCTCTCCTACATGTCTATCTCGGTCATGGTGATCCGAGACCTCTATGGGTTGCTTTCCTCTATCGAGGTTAGCTGCATTAACCCGAGGCTGTAGCCTCAATGGGTGATCTTGATACATGGCAGGTGTGGAGGTACATCGCTCCCACGCTGTGTACTACTCTTGAGGAATGTGGTAATCTTCCTCATCCTCTCTTTCATATGCATAAAAGGTGCGGGCAGAATTGTCTTGCCCTGTCTGGAAAGCTTGATACTCTGGATATTGTCTAGTGTTTCTAATAGTAATGCGGGGTAGAGGAGGGATGATGAAATCCTATGGCCCCTCCTTCTGGACCCTCTGTTGCTCTAGCACTTCATCACTAGGCCACCCATAATGGGCTTCTAAGGGAGGTCTCCTGTCTATGTTGAGTGCTACGTGTAGGTTCTCCTCTTGAAAGGACCTATGTTGAGTGGGGGTGCCCCTCAAAGAGGTGCCTCTATAGTCCTATTCTGTTATGGCATGATGTGGACTCTCTTGTGTGTCAGGCCGCCAAGGCGGGATGACCAAGTCCTCAGGACTATATCGGAGGTGACTTGTCCCCCTTGGTGCACTTTCTGCAGTGCTTGCCCGTGATTGGGCTCGGCTACGAGTGAACACCATGGTGATGTGCTCCTAAAGATGAGTAGATTTTTATCTTTTTTAGGATTTTTTATGCTACACTTAAACAGAAAGGAAACACACAATCAATGCAATGGTTATCTCGTTTAAAGATTTAAAAGTGTGCCCTAAAATCTGGTTTAGTGTGTTTTGATGTTGTTTTGAAAGCTTTTTGAAAGAACGTTTAAATGCAAAATGAGGGCTCTTATGACTCCCAAAAAATGGTCGCCCCTTCGATATACCGTTGCCAGACCGATATACCAACCTCTCTATATACCCGCCCTTACGTGAGGGAAACTATTGGTACGTGAGAGCAGATGGTACGTGGAACATAGGCGGTACGAAAGGGGGATCACTCTGTTTATGACACCTACCATAGAAGACTTATCCTCATGCACTGGGAATCACCCCAGCTACACTTGGTCAGCTTTCATCAGGATTTACGTCTAGCAACAGTCGCGATCGGGGTAATGTATGCAATATCTCAAGCCAAAGTGATGATGGAATCCACCTTTGGTCTTGCTCAAGGGTTGGGGTTTTACGACCAACTCCTTGTTGTTTCAGTTACCACGTGGTGTGTGGGGTTCTTTTTAAGTTGCATAAATGAAGCAAACAAGCATTCAAACTCTCCTATGCAAGCAAATAACCAGAGAACATAAAGCAAAGAATTGACAAAAGGTGTTTAAGACCTCTACCTCTTCTCTGCCCAAATCGGATGTCTCTGAATTTCTGCTCTAAAATAGTCCAACGTTTGAAAACTTGGTACCTGTAAGCAAAAGAACAAGCAACTTTAATCAGAAATTTAATCTTAAAAATCAAGGGACAGAGGTCCCACCGTGATCGCCACTGAAAGCACGAGGATACGGAAACAAAAAGGAATATGCCACAAGAAAGAACAAGAAAGAACATATACGAATTGACACAAGATAAAAGCAATATGAAATATGGTAATATCTTTATTGATACACTTTTTAAGTTGTGTTACAATACGTCTCCTTCCTTTTTAGGGGATAGGAGCGTCAAATATGTTTCTTATCACAACATCCATGGATAACAATCCTTCTTCCGCGTGCCCACATGTAAGATGGGCGGACCAAAATGTCGCCACCACTTGTGTATATGATTATTTGCTCCTTCCTGCTCCTCTGATGTTAGAAACCTGCATTCAAAGAAATATAAAATATTAGTAGCACTTGCAGATAGAATAAAGCATGTATTTCCCAAGGCCTACTGTCAGTATATGCATGAAAATATTAAAACGATTATCAAATGACCTCGGATTGACCTAAAATTTTGATAAAAGCATAAATATGTTATTATAAGACCACTGCAAAAATAATAGTCTAGAAATTCCTCACAGATTTGTATTCGCTCTAGGGTGGGACGAATAGGCCTACAACAATTTGTCAGAAAGCACCCTCTTCAATGTCCTGCTTAGGAAGCTCCAAATGACCTGCAAAGTTGGGGTTAGCTAATTGGGGGTGTTTTGGGAAGACCCAGATGGTCATATTTCTCCAATTTGGCCTCTAGGACCCAGATTTTGCTGGTGCCATCTGCAAGTTAGTGAAGGCGGGAAATGACAAAAACCTGGTCAAAATTGCTCAGAATGAAATGAAATTTAAACTGTAACCTATTTAACATATCTAGAATAAAATGCAAAAGAAAAACCAGAGAAATATATCACATATTTCTAATCATCCCGGGGTGGGGCGAATATGACTGTGATAGTTTGGGGAGCGCCCGGGGGCAGGACGCCCACCGTTTGGGACACTTTTTTGGCACCAATCCACTTGGGATGGGTCCAAAACTGATTATGGGGTGTTTTCGACAAATTTTGTGGATTTTTGTGGCCAAAAATTGGGTTTTGGGTCCGGATTCGTGCTTCCAATAGTCACCCAATAACCTCCCTTTCGAATGAGAGATTAAGGATGTGAAGGCACAAATCGCAAGTAGGTATGTAAATTGGCAGCACTTCATTGCTCAAATGCTCCTTCTCTGTATATATTTTGGGTGAGAAAACTCACCAATTTATAGACCTTAGGGTCTCTCTGTTTGAATTGCGCATGCGAGGGCGCCACTTGAGTTGTTTTCCTATTTTCAGAGAAAAGCTAATTCCCTGATTTAGAATCTCCTTGCATGAGGTTTCTAAAATAAAGACATTCATAACTGAAGTCTCTCTTCTTGAATAAAAGCTATTCCTCGCAATTGCATGGCCTGAAGCCTCAGTTAACTGGCGGAGTTACCGAGGTTTGACTTTTTGCCAGTCAAACTTGCTATTCGCCTCACCCTGGGGCGAATGCTGCTATTCGTCCCTGGGTGGGACGAATGCCAGTTTGTATTCATCCCTGGGTGGGACGAGCAGAGAGCAAGGTGCCAAAAAGGTGCCAAATTGACCTCTGACCTCTAAAACTACTTTTGGAAGTGGTTAGGACCACTGTTTAACCTCTGGGGGCTGCCCTAGGGGCTGTGTGTGTCAATGCGATCAGCGCTTGTTGTCACATAATCGGATTGGTGCTGTTTTGGTGTCTATAGTTATAATATTATTTCTTTTTAGGAAAATATCGTAGTGGTACTCCGGAGACCACAAGATGTAGGTCAGATTTGGAGAAACTCACACCGTTAAAACATGAAAACTTTCACATTCATAATGCCCGCCTCAAAGTCCTCAACACGATAACCATCCATCTCCAGAGCCATCTGTGCATTAATTGGTAGCATGCAACTCACCGCAAAGAGAATAAATTCGGTAAAAAGAAATAAATGGAAAAAAGAACAGGTCCCTCCATCTATGTTTTTGGCCTTGCCTTGCTGCCGTGCCTGCTCGATCTTGTCATTGCATGGGTCCATATTTCACTCATAAGGAGACAGTCCTAACAAGAATTCATTATCTTCGACTCTGTGTCTTCAAGCCACTAAAATGGCAATGGTGACAGGGTGAGCGAAGACCAGCAGGGAAAAATCCAGAGTAACCAAAATATAGATCAATGACTTCCATGCAAACGCCAATCCCAACGGATAGGAGGAGGAGGGCACATTCGAATCCATGGCACTTTCTTCAATGGAGGGGGAGGGGGTCGAGCGGATTCCTCCAACAATTCATCGTCAAAGTTACTGTTCAAGCCGATCGAAGTTGAGAAATGACTGTTCACCCAATATCTCCACATGCTTCACAACAATCCCAAGCATAGTAGCATCCTCATGGATGCCAAATTTAGCCTCGATCTTCTCGTAGTTGGAGCAACAACTACTTTCATCTCTGTCTCTGCTACCAAGAGCAACATATGTTGGTAGGAATGGTTTCTCTCACAATTAGCTTAATTTGACTATTGCCAGTGCTCCATAGATGATTAGGAATAATACAAGGAGAATCGAAAAGATGGCCCACCGATGTCGCTCAAATATGATAGCACCAAAAATAAAAGCCATAGATCTGCTACAAGGGTCCAAAAAAAAATCTGCTACAAGACTCATCCCATAGATCTGCTACAAGGGTCCAAAAAAAATCTTAACATCCACCTCAAAATACCAGATAGTGATGTGAGCTTTCGGTAATAGAGCACCCACCACAACAGCATTGGGCCCGAACAGAGAACCAACAAAACTGTAACTAGAACCCTAAAAAACTAAAAAAACTTTTCCCATCATCCATGGTTTTTCCAAAGGTCTGGTTTCTGATTCATCCATCAAGGATGAAGAGCATACTCCCTATTTTGAAAAAATGGAAAAATGGGGGGGGAAAGGATGAGGGGGGATTTCCATGAGGGAAATCCCCCCTCAAGCTCACAAGGCTAGAGAAATCCTGGAGCTCTGATACCAAATGTTAGGAGTAAAACTGATGGGATTATTTTATTGATACAAATGAGTTACATATATAGGCAGAAGGCCTATATGATAAACTGACAAGTGTCAATATAAACTGACAAGTATCAAAACAGAGGAATAATGCACTTTAATTCTAA